>CM034149.1:882324248-882343125 GCA_019776745.2 Taxus chinensis | reverse complement strand
AAATTATAAAAATGAAAATTAACAAAGATTTGTAAATCATCTATAGTAAAAATAAATTCAAAGAAGGAAGACAAAATGATTTTAAAATTACACCTTGTTTAAGTTTTTTGTGAAATTTTCAAAAGTAATGTAATCACTATCTTCTAATTTGTAGGTATTGCTCCTAGAATCATATGATAAGTTGGCAGCCGCGATGATAGATTCAAGTTGTATAAAAATATGGTCTGTAGAATCATACTTGTATATGTGTTTCCCCTTTATTGTATTGTACCAACAAAGTTGAAGTTCAATTCCTTCTTGTCTATCCAAAAGATCAATGTCATTATGGTAATCAAACACTTTATTAACATCTTTTTTCCGTATTCTTTGAACCCTCCCAATGTACCATGTTCCGCATGAAACACCGTGATTTGTACTTCGAGAAACCCCTTTTCTTGTAGTCTGTTCAGCTATGGGTATAGAATCAATGTTAAAAAAAACCCCACAATCTGACCCAATGCCAAAGCTAACTGAAACACCCTTTCTTGGTGCTCTCTCATCTCATCTAAAGTACACCCCATTTCTCACTTTGGTCAGCCTATCCTTGGATAATGTTGGATTTCCATTCAATTGACTAACCAAACATGATTTATACATATCCTTACCATCGAGATCAACAACTGGTTTAATGGCTACACTTTCATTATCCTCAATGGAATCTAATATTTCATCCAACTCATGCCTCCACTCACTTTCCATTGTTTGAAATTCACTTCCATCAACTACCATCAATGATGAAGGTTGGAATATAGAGATAGAATGCTCTGGAAGAGAGTCATGAAGTACTTCATCCACAACTTGAAATTTTTGGATAATTTTGATCCTCTTTCCATGGTTTAAGCCACTAAGAAGATTGAGTGTTATTAATGGGTTTCATGCCAAGACTTGATAAAATGCCCTGTGCATCAATCAATCCTTTTTTTAGAGCTTCTATAATTTTATCATCAGTTGATATTGTATCATATTGTGACAACATAGTAGGGTTATACTTCATGTTTTGATGCAATTTACTCCATATGTTTTCTTTCTTCTTATGAGATTTATTAAAATGAATTCCTTGGGAACTTGCTTCTTCTTCAGCAACCCTATTAAGAGTTCCAACAGTGTGAAGTAAATCAGTGAAATCGTAGGACCTTTCTACTCCAATCATGCCACCAACTTTGCTAAAGAATTTTTCACATACATCTGAACCAATTAGGTGCAACACACATGGTAAGTGTGGGTAGTGATCCCAAAACAATTTCATCAATAAAAATACAAAATGGCAAGAAATCTTCTCATCAAGATATGCCTCTGTGTTGATAAAATTAATGCTAACATCTGTTTGGGACTGATTTTGTACCCAACACAACCATAATATAAAGAAATGACGAACTCTTGATGCATTCCACACTCTTTCCCAAAGATTCAGAGTATTAGACAAAAAAATGTCAATGTAATCAGCAACAATTGATAAATAAATCTCTGTACCTAATGTCCTCTCTGTCCTGCCACTTATTGTACTTCTCATATCTTTCAAACAATTTTGAACAAGCCTTGAAGCAATGCGTTGTGCTGAAGCCCAATTTTGTCGATCTATCCTCTCTATATCTTCAACTTTCAACTTGTGATCATCCACTTTAAAATTATTATAAACCATTCGAACATGATTAAAACTAATCAACTCTTTTCCAACTATCAAATCCCGTCGACCACTGAATAAAGGATTCACTAACTTTTTTCCATTATGGATGTAATCTTGATCATGAAGCCCTGTTACTTTTTTGTCAATATATGAACCTATTATCCTCCATCCTTCCCATGGGATTTGATATCTGGATCCCATTGTTGAAGAATAATCCCTTAACATAAGATGTCTTCTTCTACTATCTCCATCTGAGGAATGGCCAATAATAGGTCCTAAATACATTTCTACATGTTTCTTCCACATCACTTCTATTGTTTTCCATTGTTGATGAACAAAATCTGCATTGAACCTATTACATGTTGGATGAAGAACCACAACCAAACGAGGAAGCATATCATGTAAGGGGTTTGCAATAATAACACGTGCATAGTGTCCAATCACATTGTTCTTAAAAGCATCTGTAATATTTTCATATCCTACCGCTCCTTCACCAACCGTCACTAAGAAATGTGATTGACATTGGTGTTCTTCTTTATTTCCACAAAAACCCACCAACGTATCACTTTTTGCAACCCACCTGATATATTTTTTCACAACTGTTTCATCTTCAGTAAGGCATACAGGAATTGGGCCTTCTATCCCATGCTCGGACTTATAACTAGCATAAATATTTCCTATTGCCTTAAAAATGTATTCATGTTCCCCTGGAATTTATGTTAATGATTTTCTAACTTGCCTGAGAGTTGTAGATATTGAAGGACCATCTAGATTCAAGCTAAGAAAGCTATGCAATCTAGGACCTCCCCATAGCTTAATCATCTGGTAAATAGATTTTGTGGATTTACTATACCTTTTTCCTTCCTTAGAATGCACAATATTGTGAAAGATATCCTATACAAATTCCCAAACTACATCCTTACCCTGTAATTTTCCTTTTTTATGTGCCTCACACACATCTTTGCAAAATCGATATACATCTTTCCTTTCTATAGATTCAAATAACTTTTCCTTTAGGGATCTAATTCTAATAGATAATGAAGCAACAATTGTCCTCTCCCACCAAAGAGCACGCATTGTTATTCTTAGGCTTGTATTAGCATCTCGTGAAACTCTTTTGAGTTCACTTTGAGTCAAAAAGTCTAATCTTCTCACTCTTCATGTATCTCTCCCATGTCTTTTAGTGGAGCTTATCATTTCATGATATAAACACATCCTAAAGTCGTCACAATTGGGAACCAACTTACAAAATGTACATGTCAATGAATCAAAGGGGAATCCTGACTCAGAGACCCTTTTACAATGAATATGCCTATAAGTTCCATTGATACTACATTCAATGCCATTATAACATATTGATCTCTTGGTATGCTTCTCAATGGCCCAAAATTTCCCATCCCTTTGATCATCCATTAAGATCTTAGTGTCCAATCGCTTCCCATTTCTATAAATATATGGTTCCCAAAACCCCCAACATAGAAGTAATATGTGAGATCCGTGAGCTGTAAAAAGGAAATATATAATTAAAAATACTATTAAGTAATAATACATTAGAGAAAGTGATAATCCAATCATAATTACAAGTTATGCAACGTACATGCATGTGAAACTCTTGTGCTTGTAGAAGATTCTTGCACTATTGGTTGTGATGATGGGACCAAAAACCTATTCAAACTTTGTTGGGACTTATCAATGGTAGGCTTCTTGGGTCTGCCAACTGTGCCACTCCTCAACTCAACTGTAGAAGTCTTATTTGTAGTAAGTGTGTGCTTCTTTGATTTCATGTGCTCATTTATAGATGAGGCAATACTACCACTAGCAAGAACTAAAGAAAATCATTTATTGCAGCGTGTACACTCCACTTTGACTTTTCTCTTGTCTGCATATTCTCCAAGTGTTGCTTCCACCACCTTGAACAAATCTGAATCTTGTGTCTTGTTAAGATCGTGTAGAATTTTGATTGCATGTTCAATCTCAAATCGATCTCCAGACACCTTTTTTGGTGTTATTTGGTTGCATGATGGACTTTCACTATTTCCAATTGTTGTAATTTTATGTTGATGCTTTTCAGATTTCATATGAGAATTCTTGTAGTTACAGATAGTTTGACTTGCTGATGATATATCCCCTAATCCATAATCAATTCCACAAGCCCCACAATGAATTTTTATTTCAGGTTTTCCCTCATTTAAACATTTTTTCAAACTAAACTTCTCAAGGAAAAACTTTTCCTTTAATTCATTCAGTTTGTCTTCCCATTTTTTCAATAAATTGATATCAAAAACTACAACCTGCTCTACTGATTCAGAACTTTCAACAAATTTTGATTGTTTTTGCATGGGCTCATTCACATTCTCAAAATATTCAGCAGATCTTGATTGTATAAACATGGAATCCATCACATTCTCTCCAACAGTTGCAAATTTTTCTACCATCTCGCTTATATTGTTTTCAGCTGTACCAATATCCAAAGTTTCAAGTTTCCTCTTGATGCCTATAGTTGATGAAGAAACTTTCCAATTTTTCTCTTGCTTTGGGTTTAATAAATGCCCTTTACTATTAACAAACTCAAATGCATATTCAACAACATCATCTTTCACCATTTCATGACGAACAATAGAAAATGTAGAATCCCTCAGACATCTAACTATACCAATGACATGATTCCTTTCACCAGTTACAATATCAATATCCAAATCATCCCCTAGATCCACTGTAATTCCATCAATATGTATCATATTAGTACAATAAAATTATTTGAATCTAAAAAAAAAATAATAAAAATTATTAAAAAAAAATACCATTGGTCACGAGTGATTTATTAGTATCTAACGACCTTCGTAAAATATTTTAAATGAAATGCAAGAGTATGTTTCAAAACACGCTTTGTCAAAAATGGATAGAACCTGTGGCTTACATGCAATATCAATAAAGAGAACATGAGTTCAAGAATATTTAAATGAGAAATGAAAGCAATTACTAAATTGATCTTACATGTGACCAATGACTAAGAGCTAAAAATGAAAACAGAAAACCTATTGTCAAACAGTTCTTAAACTCTAGAAAGAACATTGATTTCTGTCTACTGCAGGAAGTAAAAGAGACTGGGGTGGCCCTTGAGTTTGTAGTTAAATTCATATGGCCTGGTGTCAGATATATCTATACTAGCCATGAAAAGGGTAGGGGATATGTCTTTACCAGCCATGAGATGCCTTAAATATGAATAGACCACATAACGCATGAAACATATAAATTTGAAAATAAATTGTTTAAATATGAAAAGGTTGATATTCTGATTTCAATTTTATTGCATGTTATTTCAGGTGAATCAGATTGGCACAGTGACCGAATCCATCCAAGCAGCTCTTAATTCTAAAGATGTTGGTTGGGGTGTTATGGTTAGCCATCAAAGTGGAGACACAGAGGACAATTTCATTGCAGATCTAGTTGTTGGTTTAGCAAGTGAAATGTACAAGAATGAAACATCATGTTTTGACTGCCATATTCTTATTTTTAACATTTTTGAAGATATATTTTTAGGTAATTTACAATCATGTAACTACAATCTATGGGAAGTCTCATGTTTGATATGTTTATGCTCTTGATCTTTGGATCTTGTCCGTACAGATGAACTAGTACAAGGAGGGATATACAAGGCTAGAAGGGAACCTCAGTCTCAGACAGAGAATGAAGACCAGCATAAGGAAGATACCAAGGATCTTCAAAATAGAAATAAGGGAAAGCATGAAGATGATTGTTTCTTAAGACCAATGGAGGCAAAAATCAGTCTATAAGATGGAGGAATGAAGAACCCAAGAACATGGCTCATAGTAATGAATCAAAAAGATTAATTTGCAAGTTTTGAAGGAGTAAGAGTTTAGAGACAAGAAGCACACCCCAAGGAGAGGTTTCATCTTTCTGATTATGGTATCCAAAAGAGCTCAATAAGTCAGTTTCTTACTCTTACTTATAAATGCATGATAGAAGACCAGTAGGGAGTATTACAGGAAATAATGAAAAGTCCATTCAAGTATAAGGAAGATGAAATGTCAGCCCAAACAAGCAGGAAAATGGTATAATGAAGACTTCCAATATCTTGTAGAGATGGATATAAATGATAGGACAATGATGATAGAAGAGGAAAGTTTAGTTGATCTTCATCCCATAGTTATCATATTGAAGTGGAGCCCACAAGAAATGAATTTAAGTAAACAAGAAGCTTTTGAAACAACTTCCCATATGTGGGATGGAAAGTCACAATTGCAGGTCTTAAAAGGTCATGAAATGAAGAACAATGGAGGAAAATTCTTGACACATTCTCAATACTGGCAGACTATTATAACAGTAACATATGCATGGTATGGATGTATGTTTTGAATGCAAAATTTGGGCTTTTGACTGAGATATATGAATATCCTCGATGTAATGATAAAAAGGAGGGTGATTTAAGGTGAATAAAGAAGTTTTAGAGTTTGAAAGGGAATTCCATGCATGTTTCTAGTATTCTGTTCATTGTTTTCTATGCATACACAAGAAAATACTGTACAGGCAGGGAGAAAAGAGGTTGCAGTCACCACTAGGAGCTCGATGCCTCGACTTTGTAGCTATGTTAGAAGTGCCATTAACTGTACTAGTTACCAAATTCTGACAATCACTGTGAATGCATAATATCAATGCAAGTTGATCAGTTACAGGTTGAAATATAGTCAAAGGAAGGGTTGATTAAGCTTGAATAAAGTTTCGTGAAAGTGCACGAACCTCAATATCTATTAATGCCCCTGCAGGTGAGGATTGGAGGCTTCTTGTTTAAAAATCCATTGACAATTTTAGTTGTTCCCTGTTTCAAGAAATTTAGCAATAATGTTTGAATCATTTTTATGCTATTATTGAATAATTGGTCTCACTGTTATTACAAGAGGATGAAGGTCATTGGTCTCACTGTTATATCAATGTCATTAGGAGATTCAAGGTAAAATCTATAACACAAGAAGCTTATTACATTGCCTAATTATTTTTGTAAATTCTGCTACTAATCCTTAGCACATTGATTAAATCCAAGGTCATCTAACAACGACAGCTACAATACACAACGCGATAAAAAGAACTAAGATGCCAAGGACCAAATCATAATCACGGCTTCTCCTTACTCTAAGGCTGGCCATACAGTTCACGTAACTCATAAAGAGTCAGATTTATCAAAGGTTTTACTGCATTCAGGAACACAGTTGTATTATATGTTAACAGGCATTGCAAAATGAAGGGTTTGACCTAAAGAATATTTTCTGCATAGTTTTGTTACAAAGAAATAACAAGTGATTCAAATGAACTTAAGGTGGCTATTTAATGGAATATAGATAGGAAGAGCTAATATGCCAAGGGTCCTAATCCAATCCAATATTTGTTGTATTGTGTTTTCAGGCATTTGAGTAGAAGGAGAATTGAATATCTTGAGGTGAAGAAGTTCCTGCATATTTTGTTAGAAAGAAATATTCAGTGATTAAAATGAATTGATGTTGGCCATCTATTGGAATATGGGTAGGAAGAGCTGAAGCATTAAAGCTTGTCGTTGGAAGGTGGCCAGAATTGCCACTCAATTGGTCTCTCATTGACATATATAATTCCCATTATCTGTTGTGAAGGATTGGTGTTGTCTTAAACATGAAGGAACGACAAGAAATTATACTTATTTCAGAATATGATGATGTCGATGCTATAAATGAAAAATATGAACGGACCTCCTTTTCCCATGTATTAGAGCTAGACTCTTCAGTGTCTCCTCCAAAAAGGATTCTTTTAGGATCAACCAAAAGGATGTCCGATGCTAATTGTTGTGAAGGCCGAAATTTGCAAAGGAAGACTCGGAATGTGAGAGATGATCAACGGCACAAAATAATTACTTGTGATACAAAAATACTTATTGCAGCTTTGCAAAGCCTGATATTTTCAAGGTGATTGGTATTTTTTCTGACAAGCAGAACTTGATCTTTGTTGAAAAGATACAGGTTCCTGAGGATCAAATTTTTTCCTATGTAATAAGCTTGTTCCAGATGGTGCTGCTATCACGGGTCAGCACTCAGAGACTAAGATCAACTTCACTGCATTGAATGAGCATTGTCTGCCTGTAGTGGGATTCTATGGAGATAAGAGGATGATGGTAGAAATATTTTAGAATAAAGGTCTGATAAAAGATGTGGTTCTTTCCAACTTACAAGATGGGAAGTTTGAGTCTGGACTTTATGTACAGGTCCTAGAGAAAATGCTTGTGATATTCTACTGGCATGAATGCAAGCATCTCAAGAATGCATCTCGAAAGGATGTGTCATGCAATTTTATTCGATACTTGGTTGAGCTCTGTGATAGCATACATGTTTGTGTTCGACGGGAACCCCAGTTTGGAGCCTTAGCTACTGTTGCTACAACTGTAGCCTTGAAAAGGAAAAGAACAAAGAGGCTTCAGATTAATCATTTGAAATTTTGAAGAACACTGAGGATGGTTGCAATATTTCTAATGGATTTAGTGTACAAAGAAACAGAGACATACAGATCCTACCACCTACAACTGTATCTACGGTAAGTGACAACTATATATTCTCTGAAGGGTTTTATCGTTGTGTTCTTCTAACAAGAGACTACAATGTTTGAAGAGATCTCTTCATCGCTGTCAAAAGGGGCAATCTGAAGATCCTTCGAGATTTACACAGTCAGAATGCAATTGGGAGCTATATTACCCAGGTTACATTTGAGGGGAACACAGTCCTCCACATTACTACAAGGGAAGGCCATGTGGAGCTCGTTAAATGGATTCTTCATAACGCTAAGATCCTAAGTGGCCTTCCCTATTGACTGGGGCTCGTAATTCTGATAAGAATACACCATTACACGAGGCTGCCAAGAAGGGTAATCAAGAGGTAGTCAGGATTCTTCTTAAACACAACAAGTATGTTGTGCATAGGCACAATCAGTTTGGAGAGATGTCATTGATAATAGATTCAGAGCATGGTCACGTGGAGTCAGCCAAGCTGTTGTTACTGTTAGTGGCCACGCCGTTGTTTCTAGTTTTCTGGCCCAGGGAGAACCGTCAAACATGTTTGAATGTTGCAGCTTAAGGAGGACATTTAGGTAAGATTTTCTGTCCTTCAGAAAATTGTGAGTGGATCTAAAAATTTGATGCTTCAAAGTTCAAATCCCTCGTTGTCGAGAGAGGTGCCGGAAAGTCATGCCCGAACACTTCCAGTTTCCCTTTGGGATGTAGCACATCCAGCATTGAACAAGAGTCATATTGTTGCATAGATAAGCTGGATCAACTGCACCAGGAATTGTGTTTGGATTTTTCAAACATGGAGAAAAATCTTAAGCCATTGTTTGTTGGGTCAGAGATCATGCTTACTGCTGGCAATAGGATTTTTAAATCTACAATTGGAAGGCCAGAGAAGCTGATAGGGCCCATAATATACAGAGAAAAAGTTGTACTTATGTTCTCAGACCCAATAGCCGGTGAAGACAAAGGAATACTCTTCCAAGAGAATCAGAAGGAAGGTTTGATATTTTCAAGAGATAGGTTATTGTTAAGGCTTTCCAGTGATGGTAAAGAGATCTGGGGGACCGTGTAAGTCATGGATCATAAGAGTTCAAATATAGAAACTTGGTTGGGATCTTTGATTCCAGCAAGGTTAGTTAATCTAGAAAGAAATATTGGCTTCTTATCTTTCGTACTGAAGAACGGATATGTTCGTCAACTAAGTAAATTGAGAAATTCCATTATAGAGGATCTTTTGATTGGTCGTGACTTGTGCTCTATTGAGAGATATCTACTAAAAGAGATGCATGGTCTCTGCAAGCAATTCCGACACCAGCCCTACACAATCCAAAAAGATTACTGCAATGTCTTACGGCACCATCAGTTTGGCAGTGGAACAAGAGTAGTGCACAAGAGTAGTGGAACTCCTCTTTGGCAATTATCCCATCAATTTTCCGATCATCTCTTATATGGGTTTACTTTATCTCAGACACTACTTTGCATGCATTCTCTTTTCTCAAAACATACTTCTTTTGCATATGAGGTAGCATATTTAGCAAGTCATCCTCTCTGGGTCCTGATGAAGGAAGCACATTTTGGCATGACTGATTTCTTTTCCCAATTAACAAGACATGTTTGCACCCGAGGGTTTAGTGCTCTTATACCGGGAGAAATGGATATGATGTTTTCTTGTACTGAAAATATCATATTTGCTCAAATCTGAGGTTTGTCCCCTGACGTTTAGTCATGAGTTACTTGTAGGAAAATAATGTCTTGTATTGCTTCTAAAAAGCAGTCTCCATCTTACTTGAGTATATTGACAAGTCTTGGCTTTGCTGCCTGTTTATTTCATAAATAAAATTATGTATTCCTCTTCGTCATTTTGTTTAGTTCTTTCTTCCTTTATGTGATTAAAGATCATTCTTAATTCTGTAGCAATTTCTGAGAGCCTTCACTTATATTACATGTTCCTCAGACTTGTCAATGGTCCTCTCAAGTGAACAATGGTTTTCAAATTTCTTCTCTGTACCTTAACAGGTTTAAGGGAAATGGAAGGGGGATCTAGGTGTTGTCAACTACCTTGATCTCATATATATCCCCTTCTCATCATGAACTGATCTTTTCCTTACATTTTATGTTTTTTGATTCAATATCCTACTTTTTTCTGATATATTTGTTCAAGTTACATTGACTTCATACATAATGTTTTTAATCCTTCATGTTGATATATTTGGTCAAATACTCTTGCATTTGGGCTGGTCACTACTAAACCTTGACCTACATTGTGTTTTCCCGTGCTCAAATTATCATTTCTATTCTTTCTTGCTTTTATATCGACACCTGAAATGTCAAGGAATTATGAATTTCAAATTAATTGTGTAAGTTGATTGAAAGGATCGACAATTTGAACCACACTTTGAGGTTCATCTTTAGGATGATTAATTGATACGAAAGTAGAAAAGGGTTTCTTATATAATTAAACCAAATTAATTTATAGCAACTTGTATGGATCAACAATCATCCGTACCACCAATAATTAATGTCGCTATCCAATATTACATAAATAAAAGATATGTTATTACTCTTGCCTACAATTATTAATGAAATCAACCAAGAGGCTTGAGTAGATGAATGATGGGTCTCCATGTGTCGCTAAGGTCAAGTTCATCATCTCGATTGAAATTGTTTGGATACTTGCTAATCTTGATAGCTTCTATACCTTTCTTTACATGTAGTGTTCCTTGCTCTCTAAAATTTTATCCTTTTCCATACATATGCCCTAGGATGTCCTATGAGCGTGTTCTGCTAAACCTGAGATTTTACTACAATCTCAGTGGATATCAGAAGGGTGCTCCTTTAACCATTGTTGAAATGGTCTACTTGTTATCTTAATATAAGGGCAGACACATGCAATCAATATGATGATGATTCAAAAGTGTGGTTTGTAACATCGATATTTTCAAGCATTTTACACAATCAATCTAGAAGTTGTGGTTTCTTGACATTATGGATTGTGGAATCTTGAACACTTTAACCTACAATATTGTTAATATAGCTCGCCTTCTTCATCTTGTCAATGCCATCCAACTTATCAATTACCATTCTATCTGCAAATGCTTTTTTACTTTATTCCTTCAATCTTTGCCATCTTTAAAATATTCTTGCACTTGATTCCTTCAATCTTCTCTATTTGTAAAACATTATTGTATGTGACTCCTTCAATCTTCTACCGAATGAATCTAGAGTACAATCATTCAAGGCATCCATACGTACAATCTTCACAGTTGTCTTCCACCAAAAGCATACAATTTAATGTGTGCTTAGCACATATGAATGTCTCATGCATATCTGTGAACAATTCTCTCTACGTAAATGACAAGCATATACTATTTAATGTTCTAATCCATAAGGAAGTATTCTGTTAACTTTTCAAACTAGGTTGACTGATTTAATCTTGAAAAATTATCGTTGTCTTTGAGCTCAAGGGCATGATTATAGGGCATATAAAGAAATTCAATACAATACCAATTTCACTCTATCAAACTTATTAGATTATCCATTTTCAAAAATTGACAAGGAGAGATTCCATTGACCAATGAGTTTATATTAAAATATGATTTTCCGTGATACAAATTTTAAATTTCTATACACAATTCTTTAAACAATCTTCAATCACACCCCTTCACCCATATAGATAAGCATAAGAGGAAGAAACGAGTAGCCATGATAATGTGCCAATGGATAAAAACAAGTATCCTATATATTGTTCAACCTTCACAATCCTTAGTCAAGGAAAGAGTTTACTGTAAGCAGATTGGATAGCTTGAAATAAATCTAATTCAAATAACAACCTATTACAGACATCACGTAGCTTATCAAAAAATAGCTAGACATACACTAAAGAAGATATCATTAATGACAAGAAGCTTATCTAGTGAGGTGCCACTGGCACCCAAAGCAGGGAAGACCTGTAAGACATGGACATGGACATGGACAATGGATCCAGAATAAACCCAAAACCAAGGAAAGATATCAGGTCAAGCCAAAGTTGACTATACAGTGATCTGCTTTTAAACACATTTCTTTTTAGTACAGGATTAAGATAACACAAGAAATATTTATGAACTGTGACCAAAGTGGCAACTGAGACTTTGCAGCCTAGAGACTTGAATAGTTTTGGCTAAAAACATAGAATCTTCAAACAACATAATGTTCAAGACAAGAGAGTATACCCAAATAAAGAGAGAGAGAATAAAAACAGACCCAATTTGAGAACCCATCTAGAATATCCTAATCAGAATCGTTAAGCAACCGGATTCAATGAAAAATACGACTGTGTGCCAAAGACTGCATGCCAAAGACTTCATACTGCAAGACATATCTAGTTTTCAAGAAACAATACAGATGGGTTATAGGTAGATGACTTTCCTCCACAATACTCGTCAGATTTGGCAGGAATACAGATTTTAGACGACTCCTGCGTGCTCCTGCATACGACGCACCCATAGACACCCGCCCCTGCCGCCTGCCCCTGCCTCTGAGAAACCTTCTCCCTCTGCCTCTCCTCCCAGCTCTCCCAGCTCACGCAGAACCATGCCTCTCCTCCCAGCTCGTGCAGACCCCTGCCTCTCCTCCTAGCTCGCGCCTTTGTACCTATACCCCCCCCAATACCTAATTCGCCATACTAGAAAAACTAAACCCTTCCACCCGCATAGCATACCAGGTATATTGACCCTTTTTTTGGCGATTTTTAATCTCCCAATATGAAAGGACGTGGTAGGATACCACCTAGTTTAGTGAACCCCCCATGGCCAAATACCACGTAAGGGCAATTATGAGGCCTATCTAAAAGTTTTAAATTCTCAGATCTTTTAAAAAGATCAAAGACAAAGGGTCATTCAGATGGTCTTTTCAGTGATGAAGTTAATGCATAGTTCCGTGCGAGGAGTGCGAACCTGTGAATACTTAATTTGTTCACCTACATTCAAAAGGTCATTTTAATAAAATGACCAAAATAGGCGTCACTTGAATCATGAGCCCAGAACCTAATGCATAAGTGATTAAAATATCCAAATATGTAATAAAGATTTGAAAGAATAAGTCTACTCCAAGGGATTCAGTTGCAAGATAGTTAAGAGATGTATTAAATGAGTATGACTCTCACCCCTTAAAAACAAATCATAGGGAAGTGTGAGACAGATCTCAAGAAATCTACTTCTGTCACTTCACACCATTTACCATAATGAACAAGCAATTGGGAAATAGTTAAAAATGATCTTCTTATCTTCTTCCCATCATATATATTGTAAAGGAAAGGTTTCAAAAAACAAATCGGGAGTTAGCAATTCTTTTTTGTCTTAGTTCCTCTTCTGTGAAAGGAAGGGGGTGGAGCTCTGGCCTTCTTTCTGAGTCTTGTAATAGCACTTTGCCTCTTATCTATTGTAATATTGTGCACATGTTTGGAGTAATATAATATTCCCTGTGGTGTAATTCGTCCATCCTTTGCGTAATCTATATTTTCTCTGATATCCTTTATTTTGACGTGGATAACTGTGCATGTTTTTATGTTATTACTATCTTCAAAAGTTTTGCTTAAGTAGTTTGGAGTAGTGTTCTGTGTGAATTTCCTCTGGTCTGTGGTGCATCTTGTCCACCCTTTTCATTGCTCACCTTTTCTCTATTTCAGGAAGTTGCGCTATGAGTTAACTCCTTCACTTTTCAACGTATCTCTCCCGTTAATTTTTATTTTATTTCATTTTCTCTAACCCTCATCTCACATTACAGAGAAGAGCCAACTTATTTAAAATCTGGAGGTCACCTTAGGGTGCATGTCCCACTAACCTAAGGTTTCCTATGAACTCTGACAGTTCATCCGCGAAGGATTATCATCAACAGTTTTCCTGGCACACCCGGTGGGACTCAAGGATCTTATTATTACATTTCATCCAGTTAGTGTGTTCTTGGTGAAATTGATCCTTTGGAGGCATGTATAAGCACATTCAGTGACTCCATTTGGCCCAAACGGCCCCTTCCCTGAAACTACATACCCTTCTTTTATCCACCTCCATTCATCTTTCTTTCCACGTCCCTCAGTTTCCTCCATTCTAGGAAGTTGTGCAGTCATGACTTCATTCCCACAATGGAATTCACATTTTCAGTAGTATCATCAGTATCTAATGAGCTCCATGCCTTCTCTAAACCAGCAGCATAACCAGTTTCAAAGTCACTATGGTGACCCAGATGAGAAAAGTCAAGACCAGTTTGGCTTTGAGAGCAATCAAAAACACGGGCACGCATTTGATGACTACGATTGATTAGAAGATGATGGTCTTCTTGAGAAGATACCACAAATAGAGGAGGCATGGTTCAATCTCGGGCTATAGCACAAATGGAGGCATTCAGAATAGGATGCAGGGAACCTTGTCCATGGGTTGGTCATGTTCCCAGACACTATAGCTTGCAGGAGAAGCTTAGTTTTTTAGAAGAAACACTACCTCCACTCCTGTAGTGGATCGAGGGTATTGAAATATATGGGCGAAGCACGAGACAACCTTGTCAATGGGAGATTCAATCACCGACTCTTTATTCATCTCCCATCCCACCTTAGGTTTCACCATATCATACCACTCCAAATGTCAAGTTCCCTTCTCCATCTCCAAGCCATCCATTCTTCCCTCCCCCTCCTTTCAAACAGCTATGCCCCCCATATGAACAAGTAACTGGCTCCAAATCCAAAAGAATAGGAGCATATGGTGAGAAGTGATACAAACTCAAGGGGTTCGTATCAAGAGATGAGTGTCCAAAGAGCTATAGACATTGCCTTCATTTTCCCTCCCCACAAAGCAGAGCCCCTGGAAGAGTTTGGGCCAACGGGATTCATATTGCAAGATGAAGCTACACATGATGGAAAATTTGTAGACTCAAAAACCATCATACAAGAGGGGGAGACTTTGACAGAGGAGGAAGAAGATAAGTTGGATTGCTTATCAGATTTGGGGAATGCCTCGATGAAGAAGAGCCCATGGAAATCACAACCTTTGTTGCTTCATCAACCCCGCAACAAAAACAGCCTGTTGCTCATGACAGTTCCTCTGGATCAAATCCAAGGGCTCTAGAAAGAAGTATCATTGAAATATTTTTTATTTCAATCAAAGAGCCTGGATTTTTCTAGTGAAGCTGCTAAAAAGGAGGAGGAATAAAGGATGAGGATCAAAAGAGGCCTCATCCCAAAAGATGAAATTCAGAGCGACAACAAAACACAGAAGGTCAAAACTCACCCCACCAAGATTTTGGCCACACCAGAGCCAACAGAAAAGCCAGTGCCAGTCATGCTCATTTCAGAGCATGAGGATGATCTTCAAAGCCCCATGGGTCAGCTAAAATGCCTCCAACCAAAAGATGAACATCTTGAGGAGGTATTCTTTTTGTTTGTTGATACCACGGGTGGAAGGGTGAAAGGTAAATTTTCACTCTTATTACAGGCCATATCTATTGCTAAATTAATTGTATGGCCATACTTTATAAGGAAGGGAAGTTATTTCTCCCTACTTGTTTCAGGCTTTGTTTAGCTTCTACCAAGTCTGGTTAGCGTAGGAGTAGGAGTAGATTGCTTTCTGTAGAATAAATGCTTGTGCACACTCTGCATGACTCATTCGAGGCATGTATGATTTGTCTCTTTTGTATATAGCTTGTGTCTGTGTTACTCCATAAAATGCACCAGACTCTCTAATGTCCACAGCAAGGGAATTTGCAGTTTTCTGTAACGGTTGTAAACTTCACTTCAAGCAAATACAAAACAACTAAAATCAGTCAAGGGAGTGACCTTGTGGATTCTTCAATTTTCTACTCTCACAAAACAAGTTGCAGAGTTTTCTTTATGAGAGTAGGAAAGCCCAAGGATCAACTAGCAGCTGTAAAGGCTTGGAAACCCTTCAGATACTATGGACCAGGTTCAGATTAGCTCATAACATAGTCCCAGACCCAATGGATAGTGGGAGATTGTGGGTTCTTTCCATTTAGCAGGCTAATGGTCCCCGTGAGTCACCAAACTGTTATCTAAATTTCTAATGCCTGCTAAGATTAGATAACAAGCAGATTCCTGTTGAATTGACCAAGTAAGCTTTAAGGTTCCTGCAGATTCGAATTCCACCAGGGGTCAAGCCTTTGACAACATGGAAGGAAGACTTAGCCGAATCAACAATTAAAACTAAGCCGAGACAAGCCAACTCAAAGGGAAGTAGTGATCTCGTCGACAGTGCCAAGTGTCAACCTGGCACGAGTTCCGGAAAGCAAAAGGAGCACAAGCCTCAAATCTCCGCGGGACTTACATGTGGAGTCCACTATAAGTAACTCATCCAAGGCAAAATTCTTCACAGTAATTTATGCAGTAGGCTCATTACTTACTCAAAGGAAAGTGACCCAATCACAAATAATGTCAGGTGTAACCCGAAGCGCTTCTAAAAGCTACAACAGGAACATAGACCCTAGAGAAGCACTTGGCCTCCACGTGGATCTCACAATAAATCTCTGAGTTTGAAGCAGGTTGCTAAAGATTGGTGATAAGCCAAATACCACGTAAGGACAATTATGAGGCCTATCTAAAATTTTTAAATGCTCAGATCTTTTAAAAGATCAAAGACAAAGGGTCATTCGGTTGGTCTTTTCAGTGATGAAATTAATGCATAGTTCTGTGCGAAGAGTGCGAACCTGTGAATACTTAATTTGTTCACCTGCATTCAAAAGGTCATTTTAATAGAATGACAAAAATAGGTGCCGCTTGAATCATGAGCCCAGAACCCAATGCATAAGTGATTAAAATATCCAAATATGTAATAAATATTTGAAAGAATAAGTCCACTCCAAGGGAGTCGGTTGCAAGATAGTTAAGAGATGTATTAAATGAGTATGGATCTCACCCCTTAAAAACAAATCATAGGGAAGTGTGAGACAAATCTCAAGCAATCTACTTTTGTCACTTCACACCATTTACCATAATGAACAAGCAATTGGGAAATAGTTAAAAATGATCTTCTTATCTTCTTCCCATCATATATATTGTAAAGGAAAGGTTTCAAAAAATAAATTGGGAGTTAGCGATTCTTTTTTGTCTTAGTTCCTCTTCTGTGAAAGGTAGGGGGCTGGAGCTCTGGCCTTCTTTCTGAGTTTTGTAATAGCACTTTGCCTCTTATCTATTGTAATATTGTGCACATGTTTGGAGTAATATAATATGCCCTGTGGTACAATTCGTCCATCCTTTGCATAATCTATATTTTCTCTGATAGCCTTTATTTCGACGTGGATAACTGTGCATGTTTTTATGTTATTACTATCTTCAGAAGTTGTGCTTAAGTAGTTCGGAGTAGTGTTCTATGTGAATTTCCTCTGGTCTATGGTGCATCTTGTCCACCCTTTTCATTGCTCACCTTTTCTCTATTTCAGGCAGTTGCGCTATGAGTTAACTGCCTTCACTTTTTAGCGTATCTCTCTCGTTATTTTTATGTTTTGTTTCATTTTCTCTGACCGTCATCTCGCATTTAAGAGAAGATCCAACTTCTTTAAAATCTGGAGGTCACCTTAGGGCGCATGTCCCACTAACCTAAGGTTTCCTACGGCTTTGACAGTTCATCCGTGAGGATTGTCATCAACAGGTAGTAACTAGGTGTGAGGCTTACATATTATTATGTAAGGCATTATGTGATTTGCTATTTTCAGCCATTATAATATAAAAATTAACAATTAGTAATAATACTATTAGAATTATTAGTTGGTACTATGATAATTATAGTGTATTAGGTGATCTAAATCCATATCTAGTATTGGACTGTGGCCACCTACTAGCCCTTCTCCCCAAGATTATCAAGTTTCGAGAATTGAAATTATCATCGTTGAATTTAGAAATCAGAAAAAGAACAACTAAATATTATCACGGGAATTGAAAAGAGTAGAGAACTTAGAATGAGAGTGATTAATATCGTTAAAGAGTACAAGGATGATCATGTTAAATAAATTCATATATACTAGATGTTTGTCGTAATTACAAGAACTCAACAAAGCAATTGTACATTATCCTTTTCCTAACCATCCATTCATTGATTTAATTGATGAAGTAGTTTGTTCATGCATATACTTTGAATATAATAAAATTACTATAATGAACACATACCAAAATATTAGTTGTCTTACAAGATGAAAAATTATTGCATGTCTTCTAGAATCAATTGTATGGTAATTGTTTATCTAACATATCAAGTCTATGTACAAATCCCAACCTCGTAATAAATTAAAGCCAATGGTAACCTAACCAAAAGTGATTAGAATATCTTAAATATGCCAAAGGGGAGGGAAAGAGAAGATAAAGGAGTGGAAAGGGCCTCGCATAGTGGAAAGGAGCCCGATGGAATGATTGTATGAGGTTGAGAATGGGATTGCTTGATATCAGATGGGAAGGGAGGAGAGTCAACATACTCTGGAAAGGTGAGAGAATGAGGATAAGGGTCCTTAGTAGCACTCTCGTCATCCGAAATGAAAGCAAGTGAATCTATGTCAACAGAACGGTCATCACATGAAGTAAGAGGAGAAGACTACCATAGAGAGATGCTAGTAGGCCAAGGTGAAGTAACGTGGCACTCAAAGGAAGCAAAAAGTGTAGGGAGAGTGTCGTCAATTGAGCAATCAAGATGTGAGGAAAAAGTAGGGAA